>CAUYLG010069162.1:0-48383 GCA_963573385.1 Cacajao melanocephalus | reverse complement strand
CTGGGTATATACCCAAAGGATTATAAATCATTCTACTATAAAGACACATGCACATGTATGTTTATTGCAGCACTGTTCACAATAGCAAAGACTTGGAACCAACCAAAATGCCCAGCAATGATAGACTGGATAAAGAAAATGTGGTACATATATACTATGGAATATCATGCAGCCATAAAAAAGATGAGTTCATGTCCTTTGCAGGGACATGGATGAAACTGGAAACCATCATTCTCAGCAAACTGACACAAGAACAGAAGACCAAACACCACATGTTCTCACTCATAAGTGGGTGTTGAACAATGAGAACACACAGACACAGGGAGGGGAACACCACACACTGGGGCCTGGGGATTGGGGAGCTAGGTGTGGGGTAGCAGGTGGTGGGGGGTTGAGGGGGGATTGCATTAGGAGAAATACCTAATGTAGATGACAGGGAGATGGATGCAGCAAACCAGCACCATGGCATGTGTATACCTATTAACAACCCTGCACGATGTGCACATGTACCCCAGAACTTAAAATATAATTTTTTAAAAAGCCAAAAAGGGAAAAAAGTCTTACCTATAGAGGAGCAATGATAAAAATTATATCAGGCCAGGTGAGGTGGATCATGCCTGTTGTAATACCAGCACGATGGGAGTCTAAGGTGGGAGAATCACCAGAGATCAGGAGGTTGAGACCAGCTTGGCCAACATCGTGAAACCCAGTCTCTACTAAAAATACAAAAATTAGCTGGGCATGGTGGTGCATGCCTGTAGTCCCAGCTACTTAAGAGGCTGAGGTGGGAGATTTACTTTTTTAAAAGGTGAAAAAGCCCAGGAGGTCAAGGCTATAGTGAGCTGTAATCACACCACTGCACTCCAGCCTGTGTGACAGAGTGAGACTTTATCTCAAAAAAAAAAAAAAATCAGACTTCTCTTCAGAAAGCATGAAAGCAAGAAAGAGAGTGGAATAAGGTATTTCAAGTATTAAAAGAAAAAGAAACCCACCAACCTAGAATTCTATATCCAGAAAAATTATTCTTCAAAAGTGAAGGAGAAAAAAGTATTTGCTCAGATAAGCAAAAACTGAGGGAATTTGTTGCCAGTACGCCTGCCTTGCAAGAAATGTTAAAAGAAGTTCTACAGAGTGAAGAAAAATTATATTTGCAAGAAACTTGGATATACATAAAGAAAGGAAGAACATTAGAGAAGGCGTAAATGAAGGTAAAATAAATGTGTTTTATTTTTATTCTCCACTGATCTAAGGAAGAAAATTTAGTTATATAAAATTCCCAGGTAAAACCAAAATAGGCAGAAAAAGAGTGAAATACAAATAAGCAGACAAAAGAAAAAAGAAAAGAAAATCCAATGGCAATGAATAGCAAACAGTAACAAATATAGTAGATATAAATCCAGCTATGTCAATAGCCACTTTAAACTTCAGTGGTTTCAGGTATACCAATTAAAAGAGACTGTCACAGTGAATAAAAAGGCAAGATCAACTATATTTTGTCCAAGAAATCTACTTTACATGTAAAAACATATAAGGGGTAAAAGTAAAGAGATGAAGAAAGGTAAATCATGATAACAATAATCAAAAGAAAGCTGGAGCAGTATATTAATTATAAGAAAGGCAAACTTCAGAATAAGGAAATTATCAGGAATAAATATGGAAATTGTATCATGGTAAAGGGGTCAGTTCTCCAAGAACACATAATAATATTTAATGTGTATGTGCCTAACAACAGTGTCAGACACGAGCAAAAAATGAACAGAACTACAAGTAGAAACAGACAAATCAACTATTTTTATTGGAAACTTCAACATTCTCTATCAGAAATAGACAGATCCAGTAGACAGAAAATGAATAAGGATGTAGTTGTGCTCAATAGGACCATCAATCAACTGGATCTAATGGACATTTACAGAACACTTCATTCAATAACAGCAGAATACACATTCTTTTTAAGGTCATGTGAAACATTCATCAAGATAGAGCCCATTCTAGGCCATAAAACCCATCTTAACACATTTAAAATAATACAAATCATGTAAGGTATGCGCTAGATCACAATATAACTCAACTACAAATCAATAACAAAAAGATAGCTGGAAATCTTCTGCGTATTTGAAGATTAAATAACTTGTAAAAAATACATAGGTCAAACAATAAGCCTGAAGACAAATTTAAAAGTATTTTAATCAAAATCAAAATACAACTTATCAAAATTTGTTGGATGCAGTGAAAGCAGTGCACAGAGAGAAAATTATAGCACTAAATGCATATATTAGAAAAGAATAGAGATCTGAAATCAATTCCCTAAATTTCTACCTTATGAAACTAGAAAAAGGAAAGCAAATTAAAGCCAAAGAAGAAAAAAGAAACAATGAAAATTAGAGCAGAAATCAATGAAATAAAACATAAGAAATCAACAGAGAAAATCAACAAACTAAAAGTTGGTTCTTTGAAAAGATCAGTAAAATTGTAAAAGTCTAGCCTGATTAGCTAAGAATAAAAGAGAAGGCACAAATTAATAGCATCATAAATGAAATAAGGGCCATAACTACTGATTGTATGGGCATGAAAAGAATAATAAAGGAATAGCATAAGCAACTCTATGCCCCAAAACTTGAAAACCTGGATGTAATGAACCACTTCCTTGAAAGACACAATCTGCCAAGATTCACACAAACAGAAACAAACAATCTGAATATACCTATTAAAGAAGTCGAATCTTCTTCTATTAATTATTGATTAATATCAATATCATTATCAACTTGAATCAATAATCAATGACCTTCCAAAAAGAAAACATTAGACCCATTTGTAGCATTAGTGAATTATACCAAACATTTAAGGAAGATACGGTATCATTCTCTACCATCCCTTCCAGAAAATAGAATCAGAGGAAATACTGCTTAACTCATTATGAAGCCAGCATTACCCTAACAAAGAAATCACAAGAAAGGAAAAGTATGGACCAATATCTCTCACGAATATAGATGCAGAAATTCACAAGAAACTATTAGCAAATTAATCCAACAATGCATGAAAAGAAATTATACAACTACAATCACAATTTTCCAACACAATCACAACACAATAAATCAAGTGGGATTTATTCCAGGTATGCAAGGCTGCTTCAACATTTGAAAAGACGTCATACTCAATGGTGAGAAATCAGTTGCCTTCCTGCTAAGATTAGGAACAAGACAAGGGTGTGCTCTTGGACCTCTCATATTTAACAAAGGCAATTTAGTGGAGAAAGGATAGTCCTTTCAACAAATGATGCAGAAGCAACTGGACACCCACATGCAAAAAAAAAAAAAAATGAAGTTAGACTTACACCTTTCATAAAAATTAACTCAAAATGAATCATAGACCTAAACATTCAATGCAAAAGTATGAAACTCCTGGAAGAACACAAAGGAAAAAATGTAGGTGAACTGAGGTTGGGGATCATTTTTGGTATAACACCAAAGGCATAATCCATGAAAGAAAAAATTAATAATTTGGACTTTGTTAAAATTAAAATTTTCTGTCAACAGAGTGTCAAAACACAGGAGTAAAAAACTGGTAGAACTACAAGTAGAAATACACAAATCAACTATTTTAGTTGGAAACTTCAACACTCTATCAGAAATGGACAGATCCAGTAGGCAGAAAATCAGTGCTCTGTAAAAGGCACTCATAAGAGAATGAAAAGGCAAGCCATAGACTAGAAGAAAATATTTGCAAAACATATGTCTAATAAAAGACTGGCATCCAAAATATACAGAGAACTCTAAAAATGCAACAGTAAGAAGACAAACAATTCAGTTTTAAAATGGGCCAACAATCTGAACAGACACCTTGCCAGAAAAGATATACAAATGGCAAATAATTATATAAAGAGATACTCGACATGGTATGGCATTAGGGAATTGAAAATTAAGCTAACAATGAGGTACTACTACAACCTATTAGAATGGCTAACATCCAAAACAATGACAACACCAAATGCTAGCAGGAATGTGGAACACCTAGAGCTCTCATTTATTGGTAATGGGAATGCAAAATGGTGTAGCCATTCTGGAAGCAGTTTGGCAGCTTCCTACAAAACTAAACATATATTTACCATACAACTCAGCAATTGTGTTCCTTGGTATTTACCCAAATGTGCTGAAAACTTATGCTCACATAAAAACCTACACACAAATGTTTACAGCGTCCTATTCATAATTGCCCAAATTTGAAAGCAATCAAGATGTTTTTTAATGGTGAATGGATAAACAAATCATGGTCCATCTGTACAATGAAATATTATTCATCACTAAAAAGAAATAAGCTATTAAGCCATGAAAAGACAGAAGAATTTTAAATGTATATTGCTAAGTGAAAGAAGCTAGTCTGAAAAGGCTACATACTATACGATTCCAACTGTATGACATTCTGAAAAAGGAAAAACTATAGAGACAGGAAAAAGAGTCAGTGGTTGCCAGGGGTTTGAGGGGACACAGAGGAGGGAGGGATGATAAGTGGAGAGCAGAACATTTTTAGGACAGTGGAACGATTCCATATGATACTGATGGGTACAAGTCATTATGCATTTGACAATAACCACAGACTGTACAAGACAAACAGTGGACCCTAAGGTAGAGACCTTAGTTAATAATAAGATATCAATATTGAATTACCAATTGTAACAAATGTACACACACTAATGAAAGACGTTAATAATAGGAAAAACGGGGAGAGGAGCATGAGGAGATATATGAGAACTCTGTACTTTCTACTCAATTTTCCTATAAACTAAAAACTGCTCTGAAAATAAAGTTTATTAAAAAGTTTTTTAAAAAAATCAGAAGCTACCCTTCTATGTGCTTCTCTAGCTGGTCAGCAGAAGCAAGAAATTCTAGATTTTCTCCAGGTCTCTCCTTTACCCCTGCTCTCCTTAGTTTTAAGCCATAAACTCAGCCTCAGTTCCCTAGTTGCTTTTTTACATAACTTTTATAGTTTCAAATTTTCATCTTAGTTACACTTATAATAGTATACACTATTGCTCAGATAATTGTACAGTGGTCATGAGTTCCTTTTACTTAATTTCTGCAAATGAAGTCTTTGGTAAAATAAATATGAGCACTATTGGCTTACACCTTTCAATCTGTTAAATGCAGATGCTGGAACATGAAACTCCCTGAATTATCATGGAAACAAAATAATATAAGCCTCCTCTTTGAAAAGAATAACTACAAAATCAGAAATATGAGTTTCCCTTTAAGAAGAAAATCACATTTCAATGTAAAGGACTAGGAATAAATCTCCTCAGATTTGAAATTATTGTGGTTTGGGGGATGCTATGTTATAAATCCGTCTATGTGCTGATTAGATAACTGAATTTAAAGCCTAGTAAACTCAACAAAGAGCTCTGGTGAGCTAAATGATGAGGGAGAAACTGTCTGCAAGGCATTTGACTAAGCTGTGCTCTCCATCGTAAGTGCCAGCTTTCCTTCCATTCAGCCAAGAGAGACAAAGACTCCTGATGTCAAATGGCTTTTTGACAAGACCATGTCTAAAAATAGAAATATTTATATTTGTGTGGGCATCGTTATCTGCAGAAGTTTTAGGTAATTGCAAAAAGTCGAAAACATTGGTGATAGTGACAGTTCATTTTTTCATTAATTGTATTTATTGTTAAACGCTCCAGATATAACTCAAACCATTTTAAAATTATTTTCTCTTTGTAATCTGGATCTTCTGTTCCCCATCCACTATTTAAAAAGTGTAATTTCTGAGATCTACAATAGCATTTTATTGCTTTCTCTCTGTTGCTGTTGATTATAGTACAACTGTGTGAACTGTTTAAACTGCTTCTGACAGTTTGAAAACCTAAAACGTGACTCAGATTGTTGTTCATTCTTTGACACTAATATTAGCTATTTTATAAGCACAGGAGGAGAATAAGAAGTTTTGATAATGAAGACAATATGGGAAGTATGAAAGTACTACCAGGGAAACAGTGTAAAAAAAGAACATTTGAGGTCCTAAATCCTGCTATCTCCTCCCCCTAAAATTGGCATTTATTCCAAACTCCATATTTCTGCCATTAACACAATCTCATCAGACACATGAGAAACTTTGGTGTCATCCTCAAACCTTTTCTCCTTATCTGGCTTTCCAGATCCTCTTCTCTCTAATTCTCTGTAGATTCCAATAAAGATCCTCCCCAAAATACTATAGAATCAGCGTCCATTGATCCCACAAGCTTTGATCCAATGCAAAGGGCAATGGATACGTAATATTTATCTTTGGGGATTAGGACCAACTGATAGGCAAAAGAGCTGTCCTATGAACAGAATTACCTGGAAAGGACCTGGGCAGTCCTGGACTAAACTCAATAAAAGGTGGAATGAAAAGGATAAAGTATCTAGTCCTATGAGAACTGTAAGACCTCCTGGTTGCAGCACTGCTAGTACCTCACAGCATGCTTGATAGTTGCATGTCTACTCACCCTGGGTTGCCTCAGTCTACCATATAGGCCACTTAGGATTTTCTTCTCTCCATGATCTCACAGTGAGAGATTTCAGTCCCTTTAGGTCTCCACAACAGGGCAGAAGGTTATGTGCAGCCTGTACCATGCGTCACTCCTGCCAGCCTCTCCTGCCTCAGCACCCACAGCCTCAGTCCCTGCTACTTTGCTTTTAACTAGGCAACTCCCACTTCTAGTCAATCAAACAACCATACAGCTTAGGTTTCTGGTCAGAGTAGGAACTCAGGCAAAACATTAATTCAGGAACTCAAGAACTCAATAAACATTAATTCTTTTGCCTCCATTTCTTTTCTTTTCATCTTTCTAGTCCGATTTCTTATCACCTTGTGCCAAGACAAATTTCTTGTAACTATTCTTCCTATACTTTGAACTTTTCCCTCTCCAATCTATCTTAAATAATACAGCTGTTTATCTTCCCAACTCATTATCCTGCACACCCTCACCCTCTTCTTCCACATCTCCCTATTAATTATCAGATCTATCCAATCTTTCAACAGGGAGTCCAGTTTCTCTACATCTGGCTCACGTCTCTCTTGATCTAGCCTTACTTCCTTCATATATACAGGAACCCTCTGTTCCATCAACTGGCCTGATCATTTTAACCATTCAGAGGAAAGAATTTACCCCAGTTATCCCTAATCTACCCACATGGACAGATTAAATGGGTACCGAGAACCATGAAGAGTCTTACATTTTGCCCTACTTGTAAACTATCAAGTTAAACTGCTACAGTTTCATGGATGCTGTAGAAGACATGGGACTCCTGGGTCAGAGACAAAAGACTTTCTTACTAACAACAATAGAGTAGTCAGAGTATAAGCATTTTCTTGCAACTGTTTCTAGAGCCCCAAACATAGGGAAATACATGGAAGGCCAGGGAAGATCAGCACATACAGCAGGCTGCATTATAGAAGAGGAACCCCGAGTTTAGGGAACACATACCTTTTGTAATAAGCAATAATCATGCCAGCTGTTTACTCCTGAGGGAAACATTTTATCTATCTTCCGTAGCATTTCTCTATAATAAACATCCCAGAAAATATAGTTGAGAAAAACAGCAGTCAGCACCTCTGCTGGCAGGATGTATGCAGAAACACAAGAGACCCATGGATGGATAATTTTCTCCCAACAATGAGCCTTATTAATGCTAATCCTTTAAAAAGGAGAAAAGTTGATTTGTTGGTGAAGAGGACAAAGACGGGAGTCTCAGTCTGTCACCCCTGCTGGAGTGCAGTGGTGCAATCTCAGCTCACTGCAACCTCCACCTCCCACGATCAAGTGATTCTCCTGCCTCAGCCTCCCAAGTAGCTGGGATTACAGGCACGCATCACCACACCCGGCTAATTTTTGTATTTTTTAGTAGAGACAGGGTTTCTCTATGTTGTTCAGGCTGGTCTCCAACTCCCGACCTCAAGTGATCTACCTGCCTTGGCCTCCCAGAGTGCTGGAATTATAGGCATGAGCCACTTTTCTTGGCCTAATGGTCTCTTGAGTCAAACATCACCAGTTCACTTAATGCCCTTATCCGAGTACCTGGCCAACAGTAAATGTTCAATATAAGTTAACTAATATTGTTTTTGTTGCTATTGTTAAGTAACAGCAATGACTAATCTCTGAATCTTCTACCCCGTCCCAGGAGAGGTGATCAGTGTCTAACTCAGGAGAAACATGAGTGGTGATTGCTGCAGGCCAAATCATGTTTCTTCAAAATTCATATGTTGAAGTCCTAACCCCTAGTACTTAAGATTGTGACTATACAGGAGACAGGAGGTAATTAAGTTAAAATGAGGCCATTAGGGTGTGCTCTAATCAAATTTGACAGGTGTCCTTGTAAGACGAGATTAGCACATGGACACACACACGGAGAGAAGACACAGAGGGAAGACAGCTATCCACAAGCCAAGGAGAGAGGCCTCAGAAGAAATTAACCCTGCCAGCACTTTGATCTTAGACTTTCAGCCTCTAGATCTGTGAGAAAATAAATTTCTGTTGCTGAAGCCCCCAGGTCTGTGGTATTTCATTACGGCAGCCCTAGCAAACAAATACATAGTGATGAATGAAATATGAATGAACCTTCTGAGACCTGGCTTTGGGTGATTCTGGGCCTTGACCAAATAGCTTATTACAGGAAAAACCAATGTGAGATATAGTCTCAAACATTATCTAAACGATGAAGGGTTTGCACCCTGTAGTCCCACCCCTGGCCAGGGCTCCTTTTTTGCAGTTCCCACCCAGCCCTCCACCCACCCACCACTCCTGACTTCAGAAGCAGGCCCTGCCCCTCACTGCCTTATTTCCCTTAGGATATTACAACAGGGCCGGGAGCTTTCCCAGTTCTTTAAGCTTCTCAGGGAGAAAACTTGTGGTAACTAAAAGCTAAATCATACTTGCAAATAAGTTAGGAATAACAAGTACAAAGCACAAGGTTATTACCTGCAGTTTGCAAACAATTTGATAGTTATGTCCTCTCCTCCTCTCTCAAGGTTAGAGAGTTAAAAATTGTAATTATAGGTTGGGCACAGTGGCTCATGCCTGTAATCCCAGCACTTTGGGAGGCCGAGGCAGGCGGATCACCTGAGGTCAGTAGTTTGACACTAGCCTGACCAGCATGGTGAAACCCCATCTCTACTAAAAATACAAAAATTAGCTGAGCATGGTGACATGCACCTGTAATCTCAGCTACTTGGGAGGCTGAGGCAGGAGAATTGCTTCAACCCAGGAGGCAGAGGTTGCAGCGATCTGAAATCGTGCCATTGCATTCCAGCCTGGGCAACATGAGTGAAACTCTGTCTCAAAAAAACAATTATAATTATTTTTAAAAGTTCCTCTACAGTTAGCAAGAGGTTTCACACATACAGAAATGTGCCACAAAATAATGTTTTAGTCAATGATGGACTACATATATAACAGTGGTACCATAAGGGTACAATATCGTATTTTTACTGTACCTTTTCTATGGGGTATGTTTAGATGCACAAATACTTACCATGTGTTACAGTTGCCTGCAGAATTCAGTGTAGTAACAGGCTGTGCAGGTTTGTAGCCTAGGAGCTATAGGCTGTGCCATATAGCCTAGGTATGTAGCAGGGTATTCCATCCAGGCTTGTGTGACGACACTCTGTGATGTTCACATAATGATGAAATCTACTAACAACTCATTTCTCAGAATGTATCCCTGAGCAAAGCATGACTATTACCATTTCTTCCACTTTTACTCAGATGGCCTGCCTTGTTTCGAATGCCCTTACAATTCTTTTCTTCTTACCCAAGCTCCCCCCTCCCATCAATGCCTTGCCTCAGTCCTTAGAGAATACTTATCTGAACATTTTTATCATTACCATCTATGCCCTCATGCTCATGTAGCATACACTCTCATGGAAATTATTTTGTGGACATCTTCTTGCCCAGAAAAATTTTCAATTTTAAAGCAATAGATAGAAGACTCCATTATATAGTTTTTAAATTGGTGGACCTGATTTTTTCAGAGCAGTTTCAAGTTTACAAGAAAATTTGCCAGGAAGTACAGACAGCTGCCATACACTCCTTTCCCCCAACCTAACACTTTCTCCTGTTCTTCTATGTGTGGTAGATTTGTTACAATTGATGAATCAATATTGATAATTATTAACTAAGGCCAGTCGCTTATGGGGGTTCACTCTTTGGGTTGTACAGTTCTATGGGTTTTGATAAATGTATAATGTCAGATATCCCCCTATAGTATCATATAGAATCGCTTCACTGCCATAAATGTACCCTCTGTTTTACCAATTCAATCCTGCCTCTCTTTTCCCAAATCCTTGGAAACCACTGGTATTTTTAGTCCTTATACTTCTGTCTTTTCCAGAATGTCATGTAGTTGGAATCACACAGTATGCAGCCTTTTCAGACTGGTTTGTTTCACTTGACTTGACAGCTTGACCTCATTATATTTTAGCACAGAACCCTACTCATAGCAAGACCTCAGTAAATATTGTTTGAGCTGATGTTGATGGTAATTCCCATTGAGCAAATCTTCATGCAGGAAATGGCATTTGAGCTGATCTCTGAAAGATGAGCAGGATTCTACGTGACAGCTAAAGCATCCAGCAGAGGAAATAAAGTGACCTTAACAAAGTCACAGAGGTAAAGTTCCTGCACCTCTGAGGCTCAAGTTCTTTGAATAAACTTTTCTCCACCTGCTGTTGTTAAGTTTTTCTCTCCACCTCATGATTTGTCATTTTCCTGGGTGTTTTCAGCATTCATGTATTCACTCAAGTAATATCCTGTTGGCATTTTTAATTTTTTCATTTAAAGCAAAAGTAAAATAAGTTTCAGAAGAGTTAAGTAAAGTGCCTGAGTTAGTAAGTAGCAGAACTGCTGCCTAAAGGTGTTTCTGTTACTTAAACACCACTGTGACATTTTTATGTCCCTAAGGATTGAGGTCAACTCAGATCCATTGAAGATTCAGTTATGGCCTCAGTATATGCTTTGAACAAGTCACCAACATATGATGCTATTTCTCCCATAGCAACAATGCATGCATTTTGGGTCCATGTAGTGGAACTGGGCATGGGTGCTCTTTATACTTCATAGCACACTTGTAGAATTTTTGCTTCCTTTCCATGCAGCCAAGGAAAGAGTGTTTCTACCAAGTGACACAAGGATCCCAGTAAGCTGGAACTGAGACTGTGTCACTTGGCTATTTGAGCTCCTCATGTTCTTGAACCAATAGACAGAGAGGAGGTTGCTTTACTGGCTCAGGTGAATGAGGTCAGTTTCCAAGGTGGAAAGAGATTACTCCTACATAATTGTAGCAAGGAAGATCAAGTCTAAAATGTAGGTGATTCTCTGTATCACAGGGAGGCTAACTCCCTCTCTGTCTGTCTCCTGTGGCGTCTCCAGCAGTAGCTGTGTTACTCTGTGGCTCGAGTTCTCACTGACAGGCCTGCTTTGGTCCCATCTTCTTCCAAAGACCCTGAACTCGGGGCTCTGGTCATAACTCCTCCTCCCTTTGTTCTTCTGGCCAGGGGTGGTGGTGATTTGCTGTTATTGCTAATCTCTGGATGGTATCTCTGTGTCATGGTTTGGCTTTTCAGCTCTTCCATTACTAATGCACCAAATTCCTTGTATTAAATTATCTTTGTTTTAAATACCTAAGGTGATTTCTTTATTTCTGGTTTGGTTTGACCTTCACTGATACAGACTCCCTTCTCTTATTAATCTATATGTAATCTCTCCAGAAAATAGCACCCTCTGTAATGAATATGGCTACCATCTAAACAATGAAGATTTCCAAGTCCGATCTTCAGTCCTGATGTCTCTTCTGAGAGTTGGTGCCTTTTCCGCAGACATAGCTTAGATGTTGTGACAGTAAATATAAGCTAGGTTATGCTGAGGAAACAGATGATCCAAAATCCCAGCAGCTTATGGTAAAACATAGGTTTATTTCTTGCTTACACTACATATTCATCTCAAATCAGTTGAGACTCTATGTTGTTCTTCTTCTGAGATCGAGACTATATGGGAAAACATCTGGCTCTTAAGCTTTGTTCCTGGACGGTTCCTATGGTCACTCCTGTATTCATCATTCAGAGAGGGAATCCAGGAGGAAGAAACTAGAATATGTGACACACAACACAGTTAATAAGCCCTCAAATGCACATGCCCACACAGAATTCCATCATCTTAACCCCCGAATATGTTCCACCATCTGTGCTCCGATTCTTGTAATGTCACCATTATCACAGTTACCTAAGATAGAAACCTAGGTGTTACCCCTGGTCTCATTCTTTCCCAGTTTTTCTTCAGTGCCTTTTTCCCAATAAGTTACCAAGTTTCATCGAGTCCATCATGTAAATATTTCTTAACACATTCCCATTTCCACTATTCATATTCAGATAACTGCCATCTCTAAAAATGTCTCCAATCTTGTCTTCAGTTGATTCTCTACAGAATATCCAACGTAGAATCACAGAGGATCCTCTTTCAATCTTTACTGACCTTGGTGATGGAGCAGTGAGTTAAGACAGTATTTGGCATGAGGATTTGCAAAGAAAGGGAAAGCAGCCCTGTGGGTACATGTACATGAAGTATTATTAATACTGCCTTAAAATTGCTCTTCTAGGAATGACAAGGAAGCAGAGGTTATGGAATGTTTACATTCCTGTGGCCATGAAAACACAGTAAGTGAGAAGCACCGTTGGCAGCCAGCCAAGTGGGGCTGAGTTCTAAAGATTACAAATGTACAGCATCTTCTCCTGGTGATCACTTGATAAAGCATCTACGTTTACTAGTATTTAAGATGATAAAAATAGACTTTCTAAGGTATATAACTGTTGAGTTATAGGGCTGAGTAGTCCAACCACTTATGCTCTAACATTTGTTATAGAAGATTATATTTTTCCACTTAAGTTATAAAAAGACAGGAACCAATTTCTCCTATAATTAATTTCAACCTATAAATGCTGAGTGATTTATTGGTTTAGCTAAAGCATTTTTGACTACTCAGTCTGTCTCTGTCGGCATATGGATATCACTATTAGAGAGATTATGGCTGGTTTAGGCAGCTGTAATTGGGCAAAATATGAGACTTCATTTCTTCCACATCAGAGAGAGATTTCTAAAGCATAGTACCATGATCATGTCCCTCCTATGCTTGAAACCCCTCAAGCATTCTTCTTTGCTCTTAGGATAGAGTGAAAACTTCTTACCATGGTCTAAGAAACTGCATGTTCCAATGCTGGTTACTTTTCTAGCATTTTCTCAAACAACCTATTTCAGTTCTATTAGGACATTTTATTTTCTTTCTCTCCAGATTTTTATATATTTCAGTCTCTTGCCTTGAATAACTTTCCTTGCCCGCTCTCTATCCCAGTATGCTTCCCTCCCCAGTTCCGGGTCTGGCTGTCTCTGTCTCACTCTTCGTATTTCAACATAGCAGTCCCTTCTCCATGATGCATTTCTTTGCCCCTGACCTGGGTAATGTCTATTTCCCTCCAAGCATAAGGAACACTCCCTACTTCCCTCAGTGAGTACTGAGCACACCGTGTCCCCGTATATCTTTCTACATCACACACTGGACTCCAAGAACAATAAGGGCAGAGGTCACCACTGTCTTAATAAATAAAATGATGGGCCAGGCACAGTAGCTCACCCCTGTAACCCCAGCACTTTGGGAAGCCAAGGCAGGCAGATTGCTTGAAACCAGAAGGTCGAGACCAGCCTGGGCAACATGGCTGGTCTCTATAAAAAAAAAAACTCAGTCTCTATAAAAAAAAAAAACTCTTTTAATTAGCTGGGCATGGGTATCCACCTGTAGTCCCAGCTACTCAGGAGGCTGAGATGGGAGGATCACTTGAGCCGGCAGAGGTTGTAGTGAGCTGAGATCACTCCACTGCACTCCAGCCTGGGCAATAGAGTGAGACCCTGTCTCAATAAATAAATAAATAAATAAATAAAACGATAATAGTAGCTAACATTACTAAACACTTACATGCTACTGATTATGCTAGCTGCCTTATTTGCTGGATTTCATTTAATTCTCAGAACATCTGTATTCATTGGCAATAGAATCTGAGGCTGGCTCACTTAAAACCAAAATAAAAAGTGTTCATGTCGTGGGGTGTTGGGGGGGATATGCAGATGTCTAATAATTCACAGAATCAGAGGAAAAGCTCAACACCTGTCTATAGGATTGGTGGAAGTTAGGAAAGTTCTGAGAATCTGGGAGAGTATCTGCAAGGGGCTGCCCTCTGGAGGACACATATCAAACACTTTCCACTTGAAAATATCCCAAAACTTCAGGGAAGAGGAAGGAATTATTCTATAGAAAAAAACCGGTAAGGAGGAAGGCTAGGTAAAATTCTAATTATAAACAACCTTGTGAGGTATTCCTATTTGCTAATGACAAAATTGATGCTTTGAGAATTTACATAATTTGTTCAGCTGATAATTGTCAGAAACAGCCCTTAGTCAAGTCTATTTGACTCCAAAATCCATGCTCATAACCAGCATGAGACCATGGCTGCTGATTCACCCTTGAGCCCTCAGTGACTGGTGAAGTATTAACATTAGGCAGGCATTCCATAATTATTCATTTCATTGAATGAAAATGTGAATAAAAATGAATAAAGATAATGATAAGTAGTCAAAAGTGGCTGAAACTTAGGAAATGTGGAGATTTGTGTAGAGGAACATGAGGATGGAGGTATAGGATGACCCTACACTTCTATTCAGTTATGATTTTCCCTCAGTAGGCTATTCTACTCTGCGTTCTACCACCCATCTCAGCCAACAATGTATCTTCTTTTCCCTGTGGTTCATTTAACCACCTTTCTAACTGAAGCCTTCCAACATTGTTTCTGCCCTCATAGATCTTACTGTCCTGTGAACCCCAAAGAAAGTTGCATATTGACAACATTAATTATATTGTCAATATTGACTGGCACAGCTTGCTCATTGCTTAGTGTCTAATACATATTAAACAATGCATCTCCCCAACCAGATTAGCATCAGCTATGCAAGGACAGATAAAGGGTACTCCCAGTCAGTCCCAGGGAGTATACAACAAATTAAAGATGCTCCATGAATAATCATTTCTTGATTAATTGTTGAGGTATTGCTTCACAGATCAATAGCCTATATCTTGAAATAGCAAAACTGGCTGTAGATCAGGAAGTCCATGATTTAAAGGTTGTTAACTCAGGATGTGGCCTTGCCACTGATTCACTGACCTGAAGCTGGACACATCCACACTGACCTTGAATGCTGCCCCATGTGCTGTGCTGTCAGCAGCGTGGGCAGTAAGAATCCATAAAACCAATGCTTAGAAAGACAACTAGAGAATCAGAGCAAGCCACTGCTTCAGGACATCCTGCCTAATTTACTAAAAACAAAGACCATTCTTGACCTGGTCATTCTTCCATGCTAAGCTGTGTGAAAACCATAAAATGCTTTTAAAATTAATCTTTCTGATTCACTTTGTCTCCGGCAAAGTCCAAAATCTTATTTCTTTTTCAGTGGTTTTCTCAGTTTCTTTCAAGGGATGTGTGTGTGTGTGTGTGTGCGTGTGTGTGTGTGTGTCTGTGAATGAGACTTAATATATTTTTTGTGTGTCAGATATTTTCTCTGGTAGATTTTTAGAAATTCTCTGAGCAATGTTATATAGGTATTGACATTCTTCCAAATATGTTACACAATGTTTTCAGTAAATACTTGGAGGGGGGAGGCACTAAAGATTAACAGCAATAAACACAGCAAAATTCAGGCATCTCAAATTTCCTTTCTTGAGAACAGATATCCTGGAACTGACAAAATGAAATTGAAGCTCACAGAAGGAATCAGGAAATATAGCAACACACACACACACACACACACACACACACACAGAGAGAGAGAGAGAGAGAGAGAGAGAGAGAGCCAGGGGGAGAGAGAGAGAGAGAGAGAGATTTATTCTTGCTAACCAAAATATGTATAGCTCTCCTTCCACCCTGAAAACCATTTGCAGGACAGTGAGTGGGGAGATGTTTCTGGGCGCCTGACTCAAGGCAGTAATTAAAAACCATCATCTATTTCCTTTCTTCACTCAGTCCATGGTGTTTAGGTGAAGTTTTCAGCTGTTGTAAGATTACATTTCCTAGAACAGCAGGATGAGTGATTTTCAAGATTTAAGAGTCATTAGAACGTAGCTCTTGCTGAAATCGCCCATGTGAAAGAACAACATTGAACAGCGTTATCGGGCAAAATGCAACTTTGAGGAGATCTGCCCATAACTGTGAAACATCAAACCCCTTTGAAGTGTCAAAAGCATCTTCGTTCGTTAAGTCCCAGAGGTAAAAACCTCGAGAGCACAGGCTTTTACTTTTTAGAAGACCCTAGAGACAAAACTTTGAAGGTTTTTGGACCCTATGGGTTTAACTGTCAATTTGTGCTTCTGTTCCATTTTCTTTTTTCAGTCTTTTTAAAGGAAAGGATACTGCTGTGAGATGTTATAAAAAGCTACAATTTCCACTTTTGATTAGTTTTCATATTCTTGAAGCCACAAGGCAAATGCAGGGCAGGTGGAAAGACTTTTAATTCCCTTTTTCATGTAGAAGGTAAGGAAGCAAAAGACACAGGGTGGCTTCATCAGACACCTGGGGACTCCAAAAAGACATGAGGTGTTGCCCACAAAAGCTACCAACGGCTCATTTTTTATTAGCTCCACAGGACAAAACAAGATAACACAAAACATGGGGATGATTTTAGGGCATCACTTATTGCAGGACTAGAAGAGACAGAGATGATAAAGAAAGCCAAGGGCTCAAAGCAGAACATTAATACATTTTTTTAAGGCATCACAAAACTTCTATTATGAAGACCAGGGCCAAAGCAATCTTCCGAATTTTCCATCAGTATACCAATTGCATTTCTGAAGATGAAAATAAGCAATATTCCATGATATAAAATTATTAAATTAACACATTATCATGTAAATATATTGAGTCTACAAAGCCATTTGCTCTAATTCTGTAGCAATTGTTGCCAAAAATTATATCCCAGAAATTTCAGACAATAATTCCAAGAAGTTTAAAATTGCAACACACAGCTTTTCAGAGAGCAAATGAATGCATTTCTCAGAATTATTCTTGTATCTATTATCGTAATTGCCTCCAAGGAATTTTGGTGTTGTTTTAAATATAAACAGTAAAAGGCATGGTCCTGCAGAAGTTTTCTTGGTGACTTTATGAATACAGGTTCTTAGGCTGAGAGGAGCCCTAAGATTCTGCTCATGTCACACAGAAGAGTAAATGAGCCAGTACACTCCATTTGGGCCACGTTTCCTTGTGAACTTCCTCCTCCATGGAGGAAAGGATGTCATCATCAGTTTCATTAGTTACTAACCTTGGATAAGTAATTATCTCCTGCACACCAATTTCCCTAGCTATAAAATTAAGGTAATAATAGCTACACTGGATTTTAAGAGGGTCAAATGAGATAATGTGGGTCAAAGTATAATTCACCCAACACTGGATGTGAAACTATTATGGGTTAAAAATTCTGAATTTCTGCCATAATGAAGATGAGTAGACAAAATAGTCCATATTTGTGCTTTGGCCCAGTGGTGGATCCATCCTAGCATAGATTAAAAAGGAAAATCATTCTCCCACCAAAAGAAACATAAAGAGGAAGGCTCTCCAACTGGGGTGAACGTAGACACAAAACACAGGAGAAGCAGCAGCAGAGCCGATTAAATAGAAGGAATAGTCTTACGTAGCTGGTCTATAGCCAGCAGCAGAATTTTTGCATTTTATATTAAATGAAGCAAACATCATTACAGATGACATTGACAACGATCCAGTACTTCAGATCTTTGGGGTCAATAAAATTGACTGAGCATTAGCAGGGAAACAAAAGCCTCTTTAACCTCTAAAACATAGACATGCTGACTATAACAAAGAAATGTTTAACACATAGTTTAACTCAAAACCAAAAAATGAATAGAAAACTCCAAGTCACAATAACGAGTGAATGCTGAAGCCAAGGGGCTATCCTTCTATTGGACCTGACACAAAGGGATACATAAGGACACATAGGGAAGGAAGGCTGATGGGGAGGGAGTTCTGATTCTAGCACACGTGCCTGGAGACAGGTCACAAGAGGAAACTCCAGTTGTTTTCCCCTAAGGAATATGGCGGAAAAGAGCCAGTCATGAGAAATCTGAGCCCTCCTCTTGCACCATGCATGTGTGAAGTCTGAATTCATGATATTTGCATAGTGGAGGAACACCAAGTTAAGAATGTAATAGAAAAGTGGTCTAGCACTGTGGAAACCTAGTGTGCTCCCAACATGGGCAAACATAAAACTACTCTGTAAGATTAAAGTCACAACCAGCACCCAGGAGATCCCCACGGAAGACAACCCAATGACGAGGAGCTCATAGTGAAACAATAATAACAATAAAAATTGTAGGCTGGGCGTGGTGGCTCATGCCTGTAATCCCAGCACTTTGGGAGGCTGAAGCAGGCAGATCACCTGAGGTCAGGAGCTCGAGACCAGCCGGACCAACATGGTGAAACCCTGTGTCTACTAAAAATACAAAAATTAGCCGGGCATGGTGACTAACGCCTGTAATCCCAGCGACTCTGGAGACTGAGGCAGGAGAATTGCTTGAACCTGGGAGGTGGAGGTGAGCCAAGATCACACCATTGCACTCCAGCCTAGGTGACAAAAATGAAACTCCATCTCAAAAAAAAGAAAAAAGAAAAAAAATTATGATAATGATGAGAAAACAAAATAAGAGAGTCAAGAGAAGAGACATCATTGGAAGTTGTGCCTTCCCAGGAACTGAAGACAACAAGACCACCTCAAAGAGATTTTAAAATACGTATGTCTAAAATGTTTAAAGAAAGAAAGAAATGCAAGAAGATCTTGAAGGTGTTGGGGGGAAAAGAACAAATCTTTGAAAGAACAAAAAGATATTCTTGAAACTGAATCTATGGCCACTGAAATTTAATAACACAAAGAATAGAAAAATAGATTTAGGGACAGTAAGAAGTAGTGAATTAATAGTGTTAAGGGGTGAATTGAAGCCCTAAACCCCAGTACTTTAGAATGTGACTGTTTTTGGAGACAGGTCCTTAAAGAAGTGTGGGCCCTTGTGCAGTGTAACTGGTGCCCTTAAAAGAAAAGAAAACTTGGACACACAAAGAGACACCAGGGATGTGTGCACACAGAGGAAAGACCAAGTGTCCATGCACACAGAGGTCATAACAAAAAGGCGGCCATCTGCACATCAAGGAGAAAGGCCTCATAAAAAGCTATGATCACCTGATAGATTCTTCCTGCTCACTGCACAGACAAAACCAGTTCACTGAGATCATGGTAGTACAGTAAAGAAAAAGTTTAATTGATACGAGGCTGGCCATTCCATGCAGGAGATGAAGTTATTATTCAAATCAGTCTCTCCAAAGACTTGGAGATTAGGGTTTTTCACGGACGTTGGTGAACAGGGGGTTAGGGAATGGGGAATGCTGATTGGCTGGGGCTGAAACCACAGAGGTGTGGAAAACAGTCTTCCCCTCTGAGTCTGCCTCTGGATGGGGGGGCCACAGGAGCAGCTGAGTCATGAGTCCAGGTGGAGCCATCAGTCATCAGAAAAGCAAAAGTCTGAAAAATAAAATCTCAAAAGGCCAATTTTAGGTTCTACAAAAATGATGTTATCTATAAGAGTTATCAGGGACGTTACAAATTTTGTGACTTCTGGAACAATGTTATTGTTTAACTATGCCTACATCTTAGCAGAATTCAGGCCCCTCTCATAATCCTAATTTTGTGGCCTTTCACTAGTTTTACAAAACTAATTTAGTTTTAGGAAGGGCTATTATCTTTCTTTTAGGGTTCAACTATAAACTCCATTATTTCCAGAGGCAGCTTGGCCTACGTTCAGGAATGACCAAGGAGAGCTTAGAGGTCAGAAACAAGATGGAGTCAACAAGATCAAATTTCTCTTACTGTCATAATTTTGTGAAGGCAGTATCACAACAGAACATGCCCACACCTTGATTCTGGACTTTGAGCTTCCAGAACTTTGAGAAATAAATTTCTATTGTTTAAACCACCCAGTCTGTGGTGGTATTTTGTTATGAAAATCCCAGTAGTCTAATACAAGTGGGTAAGTACAACAACCAAACTGGAGCTCAGAGGAGAAAAGAAAGGAAAGTGAAGAGACATAGAGGATAAAAATGAAAAGATCCAACATATATCCTGTAAGATTTTCACAAGGGGAGAATGCGGAGAATTGGGAAAAGCAACATCTGAAGAGAAAATTGCTAAATTTTTTCCAGATTTGAAAGAAGACAGGAGTCTTATAAAAGTAGCACATTAAGCAGGATGAACTTAGGAGTGAGACTACAAAACAAGACAAAGACAAAATCCAAGACATTGCTACAGAGCAAAACAGAGATCACTCTCCATGAAATTACAATTTCGATCAGCAGATATGCTAAAACGGTAGCAGTTATCAGAATGATAAAATAACATTTTCAAATGCTGAGGAAAAAGGTCAACCTAAAATTATATAAGCAACTAAATATTACTCCAGCAATAAAAACGAAGTAAAGATATTCTGGAACATTAAAATATTAAAGAGTTTACCACTCACAGATATTTACTGAAAATGCTTCCTAAAAATGGAGGAAAAAAATATTGAAAAAGAGGTAAAGAAAAGATACTTAGCCAAAAAATGATAAACTTATTTAAAGTTCAAAGTAAATACTGACTATAAACACTAATAATTCTCTGTGGTAATAACTGCTTTAGAAGGTACTTATGAAATACTAGACAACAGTCACCTGAAAGATGGAAAGGGGATCTTGGAGAACAAATATTCTAAGGTTCAGGAGGGGGATTAAGATTCTGGCTTAGATTTTTTTTTTAAACATGTGTGTTAATTTTAGTAATAACCACCAATATAATGGAAATAAAATGTATTTTTCCAAATCACTAATGAATAAAAAATGAATAAAGATGAAATAATCCAGAAGGCAGAAAAAAGATGGGCAACTAAAAAATATGGCAATTAGAATTCACAAAATAGCAATGCGGTTCTTGACAAATATTTTTGTCCACACAGAAACTTGGAAAACACAAAAGTGAATAAAAAATTAGATTAAATTAAATAAATAAAAATAAAAGTGAGTAAAAAAGGAAACCATAGACTAATACATAAAGTCTGATAATATCAATGTCCATTTAAAAATGACACAAAACAATATCATGCTTGAACACACACTTACATCACTAGAAATGTATGTTTCAAAGTCACTGTGGAGTTTGGCTATCTGGAAAGAAAGTAGAATGGTGGCCGGGCGTGGTGGCTCACACCTGTAATCCCAGCACTCTGGGAAGCTGAGGCAGGCAGATCATGAGGTCAACAGATTGAGACCATCTAGGCCAACATGGTGAAACCCCGTCTCTACTAAAAAATACAAAAAATTAGCTGGGCGTGGTGGCGTGTGCCTGTAGTTCCAGCTACTTGGGAGGCTGAGGCAGGAGAATTGCTTGAACCCGGGAGGGGGAGGTTGCAGTGAGCCGAGATCGCGCCACTACACTCCAGCCTGGCGCCTGGTGACAGAGTGAGACTGTCTCAAAAGAAGAAAAAGAAAGAAAGAAAGAAGAATGGTACAAACTTGATGAACAAAGAAGACTATAATTTAATCTGTAGTGTCTATTTTTGGGAAAACGAAACAAAAAACAACCAAACAAAAAACCTTTTGAATTAGAAGGAAAGAAAGAAGAAGGGAAGGAAGGGAGGGAGAGAAAGAAGGAGAGGGAGATATAAGAAAATAATCTTATTTAAAAAAAAAAACAAAAAAACAGGCCCTGACACCAGATGTTCACACTCCAGGTTGGTCAGTGCAGGACAAGAAGGGCCCATAAGAGGACATGGACGTGAAAAATAATCAGGAATACTGAGATGCTGAAGAATCATCGAATCTGGGGAAGAGTCAGTATTGGTCTGTGGCCTGAGCTGCACAGCAGAGGGTGAGCTGCTGGCAAGACAGTGAAGCTTCATCTGTATTTACAGCTGCTCCCCATCGCTCACATTGCTGCTTGAGCTCTGCCTCCTCTCACATCAGCAGCAGCATTAGATTCCCATAAGTGCATGAATCCTATTTTGAACTGTGCATATGAGGGATCTAGGTTGTGTGCTCCTTATGAGAATCTGATGCCTGATGATCTGTCACTGTCTTCCACCACCGCCAGATTGTACCATCTAGTTGCAGGAAAACAAGCTCAGGGCTTCCAGTGATTCCACATTATGATGAATTGTATTTCATTATATATTACAATGTAATAATAATAGAACTAAAGAGTAAAATAAATGTAATGCACTTGAATCATCCTAAAACCATCCCCACACAGCCACCAGTCCATGGAAAAATTGTCTTCTGCGAAACCAGTCCTTGGTGCCAAAAAGGTTGGGGACTGTTGCCTTAGCACACTGATTACTGATTAGCACTTTTTCTTATAGATTGGAAACTGGTGACATATTTGAAACATACAGTATCCTTGATGGTCTATTTCAAGCAAGCATAGACAGTAAACTTCATGGATTAAAAAAAAAAGATAGTGTGTTAAGTGAACTTTGTCTAAGTGTATTTAAAAAGTCATGAGCTTTTCTTCAAATAATGTCAAGGGCCGTAGTACAAGCCTAGACACTAGGGGACAGGAGGAGGGGGCTGCATGAGGAATCTCAGTAGGATCAGGATAACCAAGAAGGAGAGAAGCCCAAACCAAGCTTCTGGATCAGAACAAGACAGGTTTTTTAATGACTTTTATTTAAACTTTAAGTTCTGGGATACATGTGCAGAACATGCAGGTTTGTTACATAGGTATACATGTGCCATGGTGGTTTGCTGCACTTATCAACCCATCATCTCGGTTTTAAGCCCCACATGTATTAGGTATTTGTCCTAATGCTTTCCCTCCCCATGCCTCCCAGCCCCTGACAGGCACCAGTGTGTGATGTTCTCCTTGTGTCCATGTGTTCTCATTGTTCAACTCCCACTTATGAGTAAAAACATGCGGTGTCTGGTTTTCTGTCCCTGTGTTAGTTTGTTGAGAATGATGGTTTCCAGTTTCATCCATGTTCCTGCAAAGGATATGAACTCATCTTTTTTATGGCTGGATAGTACTCTATGGTGTATATGTGTCACATTTTCTTTATCTAGTCTATCATTGATGGGCATTTGGGTTGGTTCCAAGTCTTTGAAATTGTAAATAGTGCTGCAATAAACATATGTGTGCACGTGTCTTTATAGTAGAATGATTTATAATCTTTTGGGTATATACCCAGTAATGGGATTGCTGGGTCAAATGGTATTTCTGGTTCTAGATCCTTGAGGAATCGCTACACTGTCTTCCACAATGGTTGAACTAATTTACACTCCCACCAACAGTGTAAAAGTAGAACAAGACTTTTTTTTTTTCTTTTTTAGCTAATCTTGATGTAATGTTTCACCAGCAATTTAAAGAGAGACTTGGTATCCAATACATAAAAATCTCTGGTATAAATACCTGTAATACAGTGATATATAACATTCTCATAGATAGCCAAAGTTGCATTGTCTACGTGATGTGAATGAATGGAAGCAAAGTGCTCTAAAACAATTTGCATTTTGGGTTGGGTTTGGGTCTTTTATTTAAAAACAACCAAAACCTATCAGGCAAATAAGCCCAATTTAATTCACAACAACGTTTAGCACTGGGAGCACAAAGATGAGGCCACTGAGCACAGGCTTGGCTGATCCTGCTGCCTCTGAGGACGTCTGAGTCCATTTGTCCCCCAGGGAGAATCCCCTAAAGGCAGGGGGCAAAAGGTGCACACGAGCAATCAGACTCCATGAGTTCCCATAGCATGCACTTTGGAGACATGAGGCAGGAGAGAGCCAGCCAAGGGCTGAGGGGGCCAGAAGATGAGTGAGCCTTTGGAACAGCTCAGGACTGTGCCAACCTCACCAGCAGGGGCTGGGGGGCTACCTCTAACTTCATACCAAGAAGGCAGAGGCAGTTTAGTTTAATTATCAACACAGAGCGGGCTATGCCTTTCACGCTGTCCTCTCTACTCCAACTCAAAGGAATAAAGGCAAAGAAGGGAGAGAGAGAGGAGGGTGGAAGAGGACACACAGTGGCTGATATGGTTTGACTCTGTGTCTCCACCCAAATCTCATCTTGAATTGTAATAATGCCCACAGGTCATGGGAGGGACCTGGTGGGAGGTAATAGAATCATGGGGGTGAATTTTTCCCATGCTGTTCTTACAATAGTGGATAAGTCTCACGAGATCTGATGGTTTTGCAAAGAGGAGTTCCCCTGCACATGTCCTCTTGCCTGCTGCCATGTAAGACGTGACTTTGCTCTTCATTTGCCTGTTGCCATGATTGTGAGGCCTCCCCAGCCATGTGGAACTGTGAGTCAATTAAACCTCTTTCCTTCAGAAATTACCCAGTCTTGGGTATGTCTTTATTAGCAGTGTAAAAACAGACTAATACAGTGGCCTCATCCCTGTGCCAAGACCCTCAGAGTCCCAAGCGTACTACACACTAGAGATAGAAGAAGAGCTTGACTCTCAACATAACTTCTGGAGTCCAGTGCAAAATGTAAACGCTGGTCCTCTTGCTTAAAATTGTTAAGCATTTCAAGACAGCAACAGGTGAGGGGCCGAGCACAGGGTCCTGAGCGAATGAACCGGTTGCAGGCCCGTGAAGTCACCCCTGAAAACATGACAATTCAATTTGAACAGAACTAAATCATGAAAACTAGAGCGAATCTGTTTTACCAACCAAGAGATGCTGCAAAGTCATCGAATCTGGGGAAGAGATGTCCTTAAGAAAGCGTTATCAGTGGGGAAGGTGTTTGACAGAAAACAGTTGGCAGTGATCACTGGGGAAAAAACGTTCATATTTGATTCCATGTTGAAACTGTTCAATTAAATAAAATATTCTTTTTATGAATATTCATTAAATGAAATATTTCCCGTGTCAATGGAAATATTCTACACTTGGAGCATAGCCTCTTTATAGACACAATGACATGAGAGTTTGTTAGGAAGGGAGAGCCTGACACAATTTTTAGGAGGGACGCAGCACACCAGTCCAGGGTTTTCTGCAATTCTCTCATGGGAGAGCTACATTACCCCCACTGTAGACAGGAATCAGAGGTTCTGAGCACTTGAGAGATGTGCTCAGGGTCACAGAGCTGGGAAGAGGAGAAGGTCAAATTCCAGTTCAGGTCCCTCAGCTCCAGTCCAGTTTATTCTGTCACTTCGTGCTGCCCTGTGGCTCTTCTGCAAATCGTTTGTACTTGGTTCAGCATCACTACACATAGGTTAACTGCAGAGTAAACTCTATATGGTTCTCTTCCATAGTGTGACTGATTCAGCCTCAGTGAATCCTTGGGGTGTCTTTATGAAATCCATGAAGATGTTACCTTCTCCACACGTCTATCCAGTTAATCCCCACAACAAACATGTGTTTATGGATCTGTATCTAGGCTGAGTAGACTCAACTCCCCCATTGCAGTCAAGATTTCAGGGGCCAGAGGAGGGAGGGCAGAAAAGTTATATCCCTTAGAGAATGCCAGTTTAGCTAGACTTATTTCTCCATGTACTAAAAATTACAAACTTTGCGTAATGTCAAATCCTTATGTAAATTTAATGCATGTATATGTCCAGCATAATGGAGATCTAGAGTGAAGCTTTCATGTATGCAGTTGGGTTAGTTGGTTTTCTTATTCCAAGTGTGCAACAGTGTTTTTATTCAGAGGGGGAAATCAAAGAGGGACGACTCCCTGGGGCTTTGCTTTTCATTTGCTAAGACTATATCCTTCTCCACTCCTGGATCATGATGTTGTACAAGGCGGAATAGATTCCCTTAAGATTCCATGAAGATGTATCGGTGAAGATGCCCAACTTAGTGGGTATGCAGAAGAGGCAGTGCAGTTTCATGAAGAGAGTGCTCTCTTCTGAGTCTGTCAGATCTGGGTTTAGATCCACTTTTGCCCCTTGCTAACTGATCTTAGGCAAGCTTCTGCTTAAAATTTCCAAGCCTCAATTTCCTCATCTATAAAATGGGGATAAGTTATATATTCCAATGTGCTATTGTTAAGATTAAATAAGATAGAATTCCTATTCTAGTCATATTATGGACAGCTTAAAGTCCTCACAATACAAAATACCACAAAATGCTGGATAAATAAAGAAAACATCTGTTAAAAAGTAAGGTAGATAATATCTACCCTAGAGCAAGGAGAGAAAAACAAAGAAAGTGGCTTCTCTCTGCATTCATGGGCTCTTCACTCAGACCATTCACATCAGTCAGGTCTCTGTTCAAATGTCACCTCCTCTGCTCTGCTCTTCTCCTTACCTTATTCAACTTTTCTTTCCAGCATTTGTCACTGCCTGTCATTATATTCTTTGTAAGCAAAGGGTCTCTTTTTCCCCCATTAAATCCCTACACCTGGAACATGGCGGGCTCATAATAAAGATTCATTTGATGGATGAATAAACCTTTATCTTATGAAGTGAAATCCACTCCTCAAATCTAGTTATTAAATCAATATGGTAGCAATTGTTCTAGGACAAGAGTATTAATATTTAATAATGAAACATAATGGGAACAATTCAAACATTTTTACCTAAAATCATTAAGTTCAATATTTATCTGAAGACAGAAAAGGTAGCAAGTTTTAACAAAATGAGCTTAAAATATCTACAAATGTGGCAGAGGGATTGACTGGACAGCTTGACCTTGACTCGCTGTTACTTCTGTGACAAATAACTGACCATTTGCATATAAAAGGCTCAGGGGGCACACGGGAGAAAGAAAGTCAGGAAAATTCCCATTTGAGCAGTCACTGAGCTAAGCTGTAAGACCATCTCCTTTTCAAGAGAACTAATGTTCTGGCAAGAACCAGGCCAGTTCTGCAAGGCAATAGGGCTGCCTGACTTCCTCTGAGGAACAGGTGACCAAAATATTTGTTTCAAACTGGAACATACTTAATTTATTTCCTAATTTTTAAATGTTGATCTCACTTCTCAAATGCACTTCAATAGGAACTGGTGAATGCCCCCCTCTTAACTCTGAAGAGATTTCCAGACACTCCTACCTCATCCATTGACTTCATTCAGTAAAGGGGGTGGACAATCTATTGGTAAAAGTCAGCTCTTGCCAATCACTCTCCCCACCCAACACCTCTACCCACACACACTCGTTCTCTCTTACCTGGAAATTACTGGGTTTCCAGGTTGTTGTATTTCATGTTGCGATGAGGATGCCCTTGGGCTGACAGCCAGCAGCACCCTCAAAGAGGGGAGGGGAGGTGGTGAAAGGCCCGTGGAGCCGTGGTTCTCAGGTGTGGTTCCCTGACGTGCACCATGGTCACCTAGAGCTTGTTAGAAAGGCAGCATCTAAGGCACCACCCTCCAGACCTCTTGAATCTTTTAACAATCAAGAGACGCTGACAAGGCATCAAATCTGGGAAGAGACGCCCTTAAGGCAGCATTATCAGTGGGGAAGGTGTTTGACAGAAAACAGCTGGTAGTGATCATTGGGGAAAAAAAATCATATTTGATTCTATGTTGTAACTGTTCATTAAATCTGTTGAAATGGAAATATTCTACACTTCAGAGCACAGCCTTTTGAAACAGAAACTCGGGGGTGGGTCCAGCTGTCTGTGTTGCATCAAGCCTCCAGGTGATTCTGATTCTCACTCAAGTTTGAGAACCACTGGGTAAGAAGAACTAATCTTTGAGTAGCAGAAACTTTCAGAATGAAGGAATTTCATGTTCTTCAGAAGCAAAAGTCCACCCACTGACCCAGTTTGGTATACATGGGTGTGTAAGCTGCACCCTCTCTGCTGTACCAGGGTTGGCATCTGTAATAGACTCCAAACCCAGATTGAAAAACCAACATTCTTCCGAAGAGTTCCCAGGCAATCACAACCAATCGGTTAGAGCAGGCCTGTGGTGTGATACTTATCTGCTACCTAACAAAGCCTCTCTCCCTGACCAAATTTAGATAGGCAATTCTGAGCCCTGTTTTCAACTAGGCCTCATCCTTGGGTTGTGTCCTGGGCCTGTGCAGCCCAGTTTTAGCAAAATTCCTGCTAAGTCAGTTTAGGGAGACTCTCTCCACCTTTGTTACCTGATCAAATTCCTCACCACATCCTCAATGTCTAAGCGTGCCTTGAACAGGAGTCTCCCTACTCTTGATGGCTTCTCTTAGTAATTTCCCACCCAAAGTTCCCCTCACTCTGCTCCTTGGCTATAAATTCCCTGCCATCTTTCCTCCATTTGGAGTTGGGCTCAGTTTTACGCAAGCTGCTCTCCTCTACTGCAATAGCACTGAATAAAATCTGTCTGTATTGCCTTAACTAGCGTCCATCTCTGTTTTTCTATGACACATTTTAGTCGTTGATAAATTAAAACTCTATCTTAGGAGACATACATTTGTGATATATGATACTGCAGGCCAGGCCACAGAGTGAACTCTATACCTTATTAGAACAAGCTGGGCACAGTGTCTCACACCTGTATTCCAGTGCTTTGGGAGGCTGAGGTGGGAGGATCATCTGAGATCAGGAATTTGAGACCAGCCTAGGCAACACAGTGTGACCCTGTCTCTACAAAACGTTTTTAAAAAAACTAAACTAAAATCAAACCATAGTAAGACAAGCCAGGAATGGTGGCTCATACCTGTAATCCCAGTGCTTTGGGGGCTGAGGTGGGAGGATTGCTTAAGGCCAGGAATGCAAGACCAGTCTGGGTAACGTAGTGAGACCCTGATTCTACAAAAAGTTTTGAAAAACTGAACTAAAATAAAACCCTGCTAGGACAGAAACTGAACTTCACTGAGTCCTACCTCTCACAACCCTACTATATAACGAGCTGATCCCTCTGTGTGTGTGTGTGTGTGTGTGTGTGTGTGTGTGTGTGGATGTATATTTTAAATACCAATTACAATCAGAAAAAAAAGTTGAAATAAAGCTCATTTAATGCCTAGAGGACTTTATAAAGAAACACCTTCATTGCTTTCTGGAAAGTCAACGATGTCCCTCCCCCATTTCTAAACCCAGTGGCTCACTTTCAACTTTAAGCAATCTCAGGTTTTCACTACCGTCATCAAATGCCTACATTTTGTTTCCCCAGTAATTTCCATATGATTTTTTGTGAGCACCAAATCCTGTTTTGAAATACAATCATGTGACCTACTTATGTCTCAGAGAACCTGATTACTATAATAGCACAGCCTGCATAAAAGGAAAATAACTAGAGTTATTCAAGCTACAAAAATTTAATTTGAAGAATATCAGAGGAAGAAAGGGGAAAAAGTCTTTATAAAGATACCAAAAAAGGCTCATCAGCTCAAATGCAAATGACATTTGACTTTCTGGAAAAAGAAATGCATTGCACTGGATTATGATTCAATTTCTATACTTCATGTACTCTAATTTTCCCCCGTTACAGTTACATAAAGAACAAAAGGAAAGCAATTTTCAATTTTCCCCTTTCTAAATCAATTTTCCCCTTTCTAAATCAAAAATAAATGTAAATGTGCTTTGGAATTAATTTCAAAGCATGGAGTGAATTTTGCCGATAAGTACTTTTGCATTTGAATCCGGTATTTCATTAGAATTTATTTTTCATTCTGGTGAAATCGAAATGCTTTTGCTTTCTGAAGGTTAGGGGAGAATAAGCACCCTTCTCTGATGAGCCCTCTAGAAAGTGTTTCTGATAGATCTCTTTCAACTCTGCTGTTCTTGAGACAAATCCAGAGCTAGGGAAGGAGGCGCCCCTCCTGGTATGCCAGAGTAGATGTTTCTAGCTGTGGGTAAGTGAGTGAGCAAAGTACAGAGAGGCACTGCTGGGAAATCATGCTGGGAGTTCAACAGCTAAAAAAACTTTTTCTGGTGAAAAGAGGTGCCTGCTCTGAGCCTGCCTAGAGTGGCCGCACTGTCTGGCAGACCAATAGCCTCTTAACTAAGAAACCTCCCATTTCCTCCTCTGTTGCGCATTGCCTAGGGATAGGCACAGAAATTCAGGAAATCCTCCTGCCTCTCAATCCATGCCTACCAACCCTCTCATCTGCCTTTATCACTCCAAGCTACCAGGGTGGCCCCAATGGCATTTACTCAACATTGTTTAACTATTTACTTAGTAATCCTGTGGTGCTCATTTCTCATGGGCACAGCGCTGGCACACCACTGGATCAATAAGTGAATTAGTAAGTGAATGGTTAAAAAACTCACAGACTGGGCCTCAGAGCTCAGAGCTCTAGACCTCTCCCACTTCCTCCGTCCTGGAAAGGTTTCTATTTTGGGTCTCACTTCCTCTGCCTGGAAGCAAGAGGTGATAAATTAATTCCTGCTAATATTCTAGCTTGCTAATTTGTTATTCCTTTCAGATACCTTACGGTCTTAATTCAGTTCAAACCTCCCAGGTGTATTCGGAGAGAGGAATATTTTGGATCTGGAGAGCCTGTTTGTGCCCCTCAGAGGACACTATGGACACAGTGCCTAAATTACAGCTGCCTAAAGTTCTGTGTTGACAGAGAGCAATTCAAGACACCTCAGCTACCCTTGATGCAAACGCAAAGTACTGCCTCAGAGGAGAAAAAATGTTTACAGTAGTACCGAGTTCTAAAAATAACAACTATGTGAACATACAGACACTGTCCTGGAATGTACCCAACATAGAAAGAATCATCGGGGAGGTCCTGTGCTTTGCAGCCTGTGGTCAGCCGCATTATCTGGTAGAGCGAAATAGCCTCTTATGTAAGAAGCCTCTCAATTTCCTCCTCTGTTGTCCATTGCCTTTGTGTTCTTCTCTCTCTCTCCTTTATAAGACAAACACCTTTTAACTCTGTGCCTTAACACTTTCTGGATTCAGGCTGTGGAGTAGCTGTCAGAAGGAGGCAGCTCATTGTAAAATATTTTAGAAATTACCCTCAACACACAAATAATTGTAGAGAGTTTAATGTGGCAGGAGGTTGGGTAAACTAGGGCAGACTGCCATCACATTTGCTGGGTGTGTGTGTGTGTGTGTGTGTGTGACTAAACATTCAGAAGCTGTCTTAGCAAAGGGAATCAGGAGCATAAAACGTGATAAGTCCTCTTTGTGCTGCAACTAAAAGGCATGTCATAGTGATGTCAATAAATTACATGCTGAGGGCAAAGCAGCACACACAAAAATTAAACGTCTTGCCCCCATCAAGGAGGAGGAGCAAAGCTTTTTGCTGATGCTACAGATAGTTCAGTGAGGCATATCTCTTACCTTTTTAACTAAGCAGCATTGGCACAAATCCACTCCAAAGAATTAACATTTCATCACTCTCATCTGATGGTAACAAAGTCAGAGATCAATGAAAGTTTATCCAAATTCACTAACAAAAGATACCATTGTATTTTCCTAATCACCAGTGAGAATTAACACATTTCTCCCCTTTTTCATGACAATATATGTTTTGAACAATATTTGCCATTTTAAATAGCATGCATGTGCTAAAGAATGCAAATTCAGCTCATGCATGAAGATTAAACTTGATGCAGAAAAAAGGAATGAGGTGAGAAATGCAGTTTATCAAGATATTCATTTATTTTCCTGGTTTGTTAAACTAAAAAAGCACTGCATAGGGAGCATATTTAAGCAATGATCTTGCTAGAGATCATTTTGGAACCCACTTTTTTAAAGCCTTCTAAATTTCTTTTTTTAAGACGGAGTCTCACCGTGTTGCCAGGCCGGAGTTATCTTGAGAAAGGCTGCTGAATCTTAAGAAAGATTCACAAGGCAACAGGGATGATATTACATATGTGATGTGTTATGTCTCTATGAAGAAAAAGCAATGATTAGCAAATACAAGGATACTACGTATAGTTGTGTTTTTAAGAGTATTTATTATTTAGCGTGGGAAAGACCTCATGCCTTTCAACAGGAAGTCAGAGAATAATTAAAGATTCAAGTCAAGTAACTGGGGAATAAAAGTAAAAACAAAAACAAAGCTGGAAAAGAGAAATTAAAATTCTAAGTTGAAAGGAATTTGAAAACTGAAAATGGTGAAATACATAGAGCCAGAAACTGATTTTTTTTTAATTTTATTGAAATAAAATGTCTAGCAAACAATAACAAACACAAACACAAAAGCAAACAAAATTTTGGAGATGAGAAAACAAAACTAATCCAGAGATGATGAACAGAGATTCTGTTGTTAAAATTTCCAAGCCATGGCCAACAATGTACGTGCATATTAAATAAAGATATCAAAACCCAAGCTGATCTGTTCTATCAGTGGAGCAGGTAGCCCTGAATAAGGCATGTCTAGAATTCTCGCCAAGGAGCAGAATCTCTAAATATGGTAAATAAACAAAGATCTGTACATTTCCATAGTCTTCTGCAAGAGAAGTTGCAGAATACTTTCTAATGCCCTCTGATGTTTTATAATTTATAAAATACTTTTGAGTATATTGTGTTATTTTATATTAAAAACAAAATGTACTAAACACTAGGAGGTAGGTATTATTATCACCCTTACATTTCGCAGTTTAACAGGAATAGAAACTCAGAAGCAAAGAGAAGAAGTCAATTTCCCAAAGACGCATGGCTGGCAAATGGTATAGGCGGGACTTGGGTCAAAGTCCTTGCCATCTGCTTTGGGAACAGACCACGTTCCTCCCCTGCCTTGCCCCACTGTCACCTGGAGAGCAATTTTAAAAGCTCAATTGCAAGGATTTCTCTTTTTTTATTTTTTTAAGATGGAGTCTTACTTTGTCACCCAGGCTGGAGTGCAATGGCACGATCCTGACTCACAGTCGCAAGGATTTCTTTTATTACAGAGTAAAGTATGTGTAGTCTTAATAGTCCATAAATTAAACAGATGGTTTGAACATGAAGCAAGAGAAAAGTTATTTCCAGACAGAAACTACTTAATATAGTTTGCAGAGGAAGGCTCTTTAATAAAGGGTAGGTCCTCAGAAAAGCACCAATCAAGCTGATTGGTAAGGGGCAGTGAAGGAACATCAGGCCCCAAATCCTTCAGAAAATGTGTGGCAAACGCTTGACCCCAGGTGTCAGCATTTTCTTATGGGATGGTGAAGGGCTTAGGATTGAATTAGCATTTATTGTAGTGATCACAGGACCCCTACATTTCCTGGGTTTTTTAACCATTCACTAATTTGGAACAGTAAAACAACAGCTGTCTGGTGATGCTGGGCCTCATGAGCATAGGAAAGCCCTATCACCGTGGCCTTAGGAAAATCCTTCGTGAAGAGGAAGAATAGTGTTACATTTCCACTGCAGCTGTGAGCAGAAAATAGGAGGATATATTATTGACAAATTTAGTGAAACAAGAAAGCTTTCAAAGATGTACAAAAAAAAAAAAAAGAAGAAAGAGAAGTCCAGATTTGGAAATGCTGGCAGAGCTGGGGAATAGAGAGGCATCCATCACCAGCATCTGTGGCTGACCAGTCAGCTGAGCCAAAGGGGAAGGCAATGGTCTCTCTGGACCTTTCTGTTTTGGTAGGGGAATGAGTTGTTGCAGAAAGTAACTGAGAAGACACTAGAGGGTTAAAGGATGTCTGGAGTGTGTAGTCTGTGTATAAATTCACTTCCATGGTGACACGAAACCAAAGCAGATGAGCAAAGGCCTCCCCAAGTGCTGATTAGTTACAACAGTGCAGGGGGAAAACCAAAGTTTAAAAAATTGAATGTTTTCTTTTGATAAAATTTTCAGGATGTTAGAGAAGAAAATTGTACTGACTGTCAAAAACCTTTCCAAATATAGCTCCAAGTGCTGAGCAAGCTGCAGGGTTCAGTTAGTTTAAGCCACTCAGAAAGTAAATTAGCTTTAGACCTCATAGGCCAAGAGGAAACCTTTATTTCATGTCAACTGATATGTTAGTGAGAATAATGAACATGACGGAAGCCATAGCAGAGATTAAGCCATGCGTGGAATGTTAACAGGACCAGAATGAGGGCAAGCAGTTTCCTATAAAGGCATGCAACCAAAATCATTCGTCTTTTCCTCACTATGTTATATTTTCCTCTTACTTTGATACTTTGGGCTGGTAAATCTGGGAGCCATTATGCAATTAGTGCCTCAGTGGCCTAATGTTTCCAGATAAGTTAATTCAACTGTTAATAACAAAACATTATTTCTTTGGAGGAGTGTCAAGCAAGATGTATGTGTATGCTTCCTTCCTCATGTAGCTTCCCAGCTTTCCTTAGATTCTACTGATCCAACTCCTTCTGAGTCTTTCGGCTACATGTTGGCTACATATCCACTCAGGTAAAACAGCTAAAGTCATTCCCCAAAGCTGGTTCCTACCACAGATGAAGTAGCATCAAGAAAGAGCAGTTTCTCTCATTGGATATTTAATTCTGCTGATGGATTTAGCTTCTTCACTTTCATATCTTATTTCAGCCAGATTTTTGAAAACCGTAAGAAAAATAATACCAAAAGCAAATATATAGGATAATAATCTCAGTGGTGGTTTGGTTAACATTTTCTGTAACATAATATACTGTAAAAATGGATTTAAGTAGAAAGCCTGGATAGACCAATAAATATGAAGGGATTGAGAAAATTATCAAAGAAAGCAGAAGCAAAAGGCCCTGAGCTCAGAGGAGTTCATGGTCTTTAAGCTTTCAAGGGACAGATGATTCCCTTTAAATTCTAAGAATAGGAAAAAAAAATAAACAACAGATAATTTTCCAAAAGTATGACAATCTTTATTATGATAAAAAGAAAAGTATATGTCAAACTTATTTATTAATTTATGTACACAAAACTCTTTTTATTCTTTTAATCACTGGTAATTAGTGATAATTGCCTATACTAAGCTATTTGAGTGCAATTATATTTATTAAGTTATCTTTACTCCAAGTAAGTTACAGGCTTGATAGCTGAAAAGAAAAATCTAGCATCATGAGGCTTAGCTTCTCTAAACTTAAAACCCACCTATCTATAGCTAAAATTCAAAATATTTATTCAAAATAAATATATGACTAGAAAATAAAATTAGAGAATATATTAAAATAATAATCTGCCATGATCAAGAAGACTTTAGGAAGATAAAAATACATTAATATTAGGAAAACTAATGAAATAAAGCATCTTCTTGCTACACCAAATAAGAAGAAAAAAAAGAATAATCTCACAGATGTCCAAAATGCATTCAGCATCATTTTTACCATTGCTAACTTAAATGATTTATTTTATTTTTATTATTATTTTTTATTTTTTATTTTTTTGAGAAGGAGTCTTGCTCTGTAGCCCAGGCTAGTGTGCAGTGGTGTGACCCTGGCTCAGTGTAACCTCTGCCTCTTGGGTTCAAGCGAATCTCCTGCCTCAGCCTCCTGAGTAGCTGGGATTACAGGCATGCACCACCACACCTGGCTAATTTTTGTAGTTTTAGTAGAGATGGGTTTCACCATGTTGGTCAAACTGGTCACCAACTCCTGACCTTAGGTAATCCACTTGCTTCAGCCTCCCAAAGTGCTAGGAATACAGACAAGAGCCACCATGCCTGGCCTTAAATGATTTATTTTTAATATAATTTTGGAAGTGTGTCAGCTATCTATTGCTGCATAGTAAATTACCCCCAAATTAGCAGTTTAAAAAAATAAGCATTTATTACCTCACAGATATTTCATAAGTTAGGAATTCAGGAGTGTCTTTGCTAGATGAATCTGACTCAGGGTCTTTTATGAGTTTGCAGTCAAAATATCAACCAGGGCTGCAGTCATCTGAAGGCTAGAATGGGGCCAGACTGTCTGCTTCCAAGCTGACTTACTCATGTGCCTGGCAAGTTTAGAACTGGCTGTTTGATGGGAGGCCTTGGTTCCTCACCATTCATTATAGGGCTGCCTGAGATTCTCGCAACATGGCAGCTGGCTTCCCCCAGAGTGAGTAATCAGAGGAAAATTTCCAGGCAGAAACTGCAATATCTTTTATGAACCAGCCCCAGAAGTCATCAAAGTTCATATCCATAATATTGTTACACATATCAGCCTTATTTACTATGAGAGGAGACTTCACAAAATGTGACTACCAGAAGGTAAGAATCATTATAGACATTTTGGAGGCTGGGTATCCCAGACAGCTTCTCATATAAAACAAATAACAACTATCTTAAGCCATAGACAACGTCATACTTAAAATAGAAATGCTAGAGGAGGTTCCAGTAAAATTGAGAGTAAAATCAAGATGCCTACTATAATCTTATTATTCAACATGTTCTAGAAGTTTTAGCTGATATCAGAGACAAAACAGGCTGGGCATAGTGGCTCACACATGTAATCCTAGCACTTTGGGAGGCTGAGGCCGTTGGATCACTTGAGTCCAGGAGTTTGAGATCAGCCTAGGCAACATGGTAAAACTCTGTCTCTATAAATAGTACAAAAAATTAGCTAGATATGGTAGCATGTGGCTAAAGTCTCAGCTACTTGGGAGGCTGAGGTGGGAGGATCGCTTGAGCCTAGGAGGTTGAGGTTGCAGTGAGCTGAGATTGCGCCAATGCTTTCCAGCCTTGGCGACAGAGAGAGACCCTGTCTCAAAAAATTAAAAAATAAAACAAAAAACCACAAAACAGAAATAAGAGGTAAGTTATTGAAAGAAATACTTTCAGTGATTTGCAAACCATGTAATTATATAAGTAGAAATCTCACTTATGCCAACAGTAACCAGGTGGAAAATGCCATTTGCTACAGCAACAAAAATCACCAAGAAACCAGAATGATCCTAAGCAGTAACAAAAGTGTGCTTCACTGAGAGGTCTGAGAAACTAGTAACTGTAGAGGTGCATCATGTTCCTTGATGAACTGATGTTATAAAAACATTAATTCCTTCCAAAATAATGTATAAGTTTATTATGCTTTCAAGAGGCATCCCAATAGCCTTTTAAAAATTGTTGATAAAGGATATTTTTTGAAGTAATGATAGTTTAGCAAATAGGTTAAAAAGCTAAGTACATTTTGAAAAAGAAGAGGAAGGCTAAGGAAGTCATCTTGCCAGATACTAAAATATACTTTAAAAAGTATAGTTGCCAAGCTTGATACGGATGCAAAAATAAAGAGATAAGTCAATGTTACAAGATAAACAGTCCGGGAATAACCCAATATACATGAATTTAAAATAATTTAAATCCTTAGGCAGTTTATTATACATATAAGAATTCCAAATAACATCACAAATTAGAGAGGAAATGAAAGATTGTTAAAAATATGATACTGGATTCATTGGTTATATGTGAAAAAAAATTGGCCTGAAAAGTATTGTGAAATGTGAAAGGAAATAGAGAACACTTAGTACTAGAAATGGAATATCTTCATTCTGGAAGTAGGATAAGACCAAATTTCGAAAGAAAGATACAGCATCCCCACTTTCAAATCTTACTAAATTCTGACCCGTTCTTTCTAATGTATAGAAAACGAATATGCCTGATATCGGGTTTTCTCCACCATTTCCAAAGCCTCTCCTTATGAGATCATTTTAATTTTAATCAAGTTTTCAGAAAAACTCATGATCCATTTGGATGGGGCCTGATTCCAGGAAATGGAGCAATTTATTTTAATCTCATCAGTTTCACTTAGAAAAATTCAGAAATCTAGTTCAGCCTTTCAAATTTAAACTTCCACAAAGTGTAAATTTACTCTACCACCAAAGTAAACCTTTTTGCTTGTTTTGTCTCTACTTAAAGTGGTTTAAAAAAAGAGAATGTTTGGAGCTTGGAGGCACTAAATGTCAGGCTTATTTTGGTTTTTCATTTGTTTGTTTTTAATGTATTGAAATATCTACTACCAAAAGATTTAGAATGGATAAATTGATGATGATGAAGATAGATTTATACAGATGATAGGATGGAGAGAGAGAGAGAGAGAGAGAGAGAGAGAGAGAGATCAGTCATAAGAAAATGATACTTGTTATTAGTCTTGAAAGAAAGACTTACTGTGAGGAAGGAATTACTGCTTAAGACTTTAACTTCCTGTCTGGACAGCAGTTATTCTCACCCTATATCAGAGAAAAAGATTATAGTTGATTTGAAAATAAACACAGTTTTATGTGAACCCAGAACAGAAACACTCAGTAACAAGCTGAGGGACTGATCTGAGTTGAATGAATTATTCTAGCTTGTAGCTTGGTAACACTGACCGAAACTTTCCCATGGTGCCAACTGCCTGAGTTGCCTACCCAAATCTCATTCCCACTCCCGAGCCCAGATTTCGGCTCCCCTTTATTCTCTAAGGCTCTTTTCTACCTTCATTTTGCATCAGAATCGGCTAGGGCATTTCTCAAAAATATAGAGTCCCCGGTATGAGTTAATAGGCTCCCCCAAGTGATTCTAACATGGACCAAGGTTGAAAATCACCTGTCTGACTCCCTGTTTATTCCAACTCTTCCTGGACTCCTTTTTTCTCCTATTCAACATGCCACAATATCTCTGGTTTTAGAATACTAGAATTCAATAACTACATATTTGTAAAGTGTTTTCTTCCTTTTACCTGGGTTGTTGGAATGTATCTCTCCTATAATATTTTTTGGAATGATATGCTTATATTCATGAAATTGCTGTGGTTCTCAGTAAGTGGATTATTCTTTTCAGCATTTATGCTTTCTGTAAAGTCATATACCAAAATAGCTGATACTTATACACAATTTGTTATGTACCAAGCACTGTCTAAACACTTTATCTAATTCCTTTAATCATCACGACATCCTAGATTTAGGTACTATTATTATACCCCCATTTTCAAATGAGGAACTTGGGCTACAGATAAGTTAATTAATTCACCCAAGATCACACAGCAGAGCCACCTTCGAGCCTAAGTTCTCTAGCTCTTATTTGCAATATTATTCTGCCTCTCTGCTCTATATTTTGTATATTTATTCAAACTTTTTCAAAGCACACAGCACAGCAAAGTAAACAGCTTCACTAATGAAGATAGTGAGAATTAAAAGGCTTCCAGCTTCTTGGTTTGTGAACATAATGGTAATATGGCTCGTTTTTCTTATGTCCACAGACAGGCAAATCAGTTAAGATTAACATATAGAGAAATAATATAATTGTCAACTACTTGGGGCTTTTGGCAGAGATTAAAGGTCCCTCATAACTTCTAACAGTCCTGCACTGTGGCCAAAAGTGGCATTGGTGGTGAATGTTTGCACAATAGATAGTTTAATGTGTCATTGTTTCCAACCATTGATTTTTTAAGTATCAAATTATTCTAGTCATGTACTACAGACTCGTTATCCTATGTGTAGAAAGAAAAAAAGAGAGAGAAGAAATCAATGACCCAAACCCAAATATACATAAATACCTGCATTCACCTCTTTTCTCAATAAACATTTCTTCAGCACTAACTGCTTATTGGCCATTATGTTGGATGCTTCTAGGAACACAAATATGTAGGAGACACCTCTGCTCACTGATGCTCTGAAATCCTGACTGATTTCTTGCAACAGTTCAAAATCCACAGAAGCTAAGTCTCACTGCTCGCCCAAAATGGTGCAAGGGCTTTTCACTGATTCATGGGAGTCCTCTGAGCTGCTTGGTTTTATAGACATTAGGACAGGATAGAACATTCTCCAAGTGACAGACTAAGAAAGGCTGATGATGAAGACATTGCTGGGATTGAAGTTAGCTGCAATAAAAATTCATCAAAATCTTTTAGGCAAAACCAAAACTATTCCCATTAACGTTGAAATTAAATTGGTGTCTAGAGATAAACTATCCCTCCACTGTACTCCTTATTAGAAATCAGAGAGAAACTCTACACCAGTAATTAGTGATAATTTCTTATACTAAGCTATTTGAGTGCAATTGTATTTATTAAATTATCTTTACTTCAAGTACACCTATGGAAAATGCTGCTGCTTTATGTTTTTCATCAACCATTAATACCCAGGTTACAGGCTTGATAGCTGAAAAGAAAAATCCAGCATCCTGAGGCTTATCTTCTCTCAACTTAAAACCCACCTGTCTATAGCTAATATCTCCACAAGGTTTTTCTTTCATTTATTTATTTGTTAAATATTTATTCCATGAGACTTCAGTGCTCTTGACATGCTTTTAAATATTTCCCTTTTTCCTGCTTTTGTCTTAGTACTATTTGCAGTTACAAAGCAATTTCATACAATGAAAGCCCTTTTTCCTATAAATGAGTAACTGCTATATTTCCTAATCCCTCTTTAATTAAGGACTAAAACTATAGCTTGAATTATAAGATCATAAAATGAGAAATAACCATTCTGTAACAGTATATACAGAATAATGAGCAAATTTTTTATGCTTTTTAAAAGTGACCCCAGAAACCCACTTAAATCAACATGGGAAATGCTTTCCTGAATTTCTGATTAATGTCGTACTTATCTCTGGAGACAAAGACAGTAGTGATTAATAAAACAGACAGCAAAGTCGTACTTTTTTTTAAGTTCTGGCATCTTGGCATTTTCAAATGCTGAAATTCATCTGAGGATTAATGATGAAGAAGGTTTGTGAGGCAGTTTTAGCTTGCACATTTTGCAGGATAGAGTTAACAAGAGAGGAACTAATCTCCTAAATGGGAGAAAGGACTCAAAAACAGAAAGATCATAAATTCACTGAGGTCCATGTACTTAGTTTGCAGAATGTCCCAACATGTGGGATTTTCTTGTCATTGGCTGGGATTTATGGGGGTTTTACAGTTGGAGCATAAATTATGTCACATCATTTAGATTATACCAGTGATGCATTTTGTATTCATTCATCAAACTTTAAATACCACTGCAAACCCGCAAGAGCTGTCCCCAGCCTTGCCAGACCACAGCCATTTTGCAGCAGGGCACCTGATATTGCACACACTATACATCTTTGTCTTGCACACTCTGTGACCACAGAAACCAAAAGATAAAATAATAATGAATTTTAATCCTCACCTTTCCTATCAGAGGTCTAGAATGCATGAGTCTTCTAGGAAATAGGTTGGCTATCGCAAGCTTATAAAAATGCATGAGCAGGAAATTTACCAAAATCAGGAAGTACACTTCTTTAGAGCGGCTTGTATTATAAAGTTGAATGAGCCAGGCATGGTGGTTCCCACCTATAATCCCAGCACTTTGGGGGCTGAGGCAGGTGGATCACGAGGTCGGAAGAGCAAGACCGTCCTGGCCAACATGGTGAAACCCCGTCTCTGCTAAAAATACAAAAATTAGTTGGGTGTGGTGGTGCGTCCCTGTAATCCCCACTACTTGGGAGGCTGAGGCATGAGAATCATTTGAAGCCAGGAGGTAGAGGTTGCAGTGAGCCCAAATTGTGCCACTGCACTCCAGCCTAGAGACAGAGGAAGACTCCATCTCAAAAAAAAAAAAAGGATGAAAAATTGCTCAAATGGAAAAAGTTTAAAATATATGTTGAACGTGGGATGACAGTGATAGCTAGAGCTCTGTTAAATGGTATATTTTTATCTGAAGAAAGCTTTTAAGGGTATAATGCTTAATAGAGCACGAATGTGGAAAATCTCTGGGGCTCCTTCTACTACACCGTGATCCCACCATCTTGGTCTGGTCACATGTCACTCATGCCTACATTTGGGCCACTGTTTCCTTCCTGCCTCTAGTTTATCATTTATGTAGCCATGCTATAGCCTACTGTGAGGCAAGTATATCTAAAATACCATTTATTAAATATGCAGTGACTCCCCATTGTTTATCATAGATCCCCACCTGGGAATCTCCACCTGGTCTTTCAAAGTTTTCATTAGCTTCCCTGCTCCACAGGCATGTGTCTCCTTTATTCCTCCTGGAGAAAAATCCTCTACTCAGTCACCTAATTTGTAGTGTGTGTACATCATGCCATACTGAATTCCTGCATCTGTCTGTGCCTGTGCATATGCTGTTACCTCAACCTGGAAGATCACATCTTCTTCCAGACTCCTATCTCTAGCCTTCCCTTATGGTACAGCGCAACTTTTTAGGATGTTTGCATCTCAGCTGTTCTTTTCTCTCTCTCAACTCCTGCTGCCTTCCAGCACGAGCGTAAGCACCCCACCTTCTTAATGTGTCACGTGACTTGTTTGTTACTCCTGTAGAGCAAGAACTGTGTCTGACATATCCTTTGTGTCTCTCAGCATAAGTACAATGCTAAGAACAGAAAAAATGTAAAATGCTTGTTGATTAAAGCCCATATCTAATACATCATGTCCTTTAGTTTACAAACCTATTAACTTTGAAACTTCACATTCCATAAAAAATTAAATCACTTCTAATCAATTCTGTATATAACTGTATTCTATAAAAACACTTCTGTAAAATAAAGACAGTTTGAATTTGTGAAGATGGCCCAGGTGCCATCATATGGATGTCCCCAAATCCTCCAGCCTTACAGAATCACCTTCTTCTTTAACATTTACATTGCAATAGCTCAGCACCCGTCCCACAAATGATGGGAAACAGCATCACCACCAAAGTGTCCAAGGATTCTAGAGAAGATTATGTTTCTCTAAGTCAAATCTTACCCTTATTCCTTGCCTCTGTAGAATGTCCCATTTCATATGTATTTCCCCTCTTACTGGTTTTGCTTTTCATCATATACTAACCTAAATAAGCATAGTTTCCTCTTCTTGATTCTCACAGATACTGTAACATGGGATAGTTTTACATAGAGGTATTTTGTTTAACATTTTGTAGAGAGAAGGCAGGAGGGTGGTAACATCACAAAGCATAGGAGATTATTTGAAATTCGTTCTCAGCCTTAGACACCTCTGAGCCATTCTCAAAATTTCCATCATTCCCGCCTGGGGGGATTGCTCACTGACTTCCTTCTTCCATCCCCTGACTGCCCGACAAGCTGCTCCCTGGTACTTTACAATCCTATGGTCCCCCACCCCCACCCTATTGTGCAGAACATTTCCTAACCCACCCAGACCACTTTCCTTTTCTACAACGAGAAGGTCGTCAATCAGCACGTTCAGTCAACACTGACTCTCCTTGTGATGGACTCTGACATCAGCTTGAAAATATTTTGTTACCTTAATACATAAATAATTCACTAACCCTTTATAATTTAAGGGGAAAATTAATATATATGTTATATAATTTTGCTGATGCTTTCTTCTGTGCTTTTCATTATTTTAGGTGCCTGGAGCTAATAGGCAACCACTTATTTGCGGAGTTATATTCGATTGCCGAGTCAAAATTTCATTTATATAAATGTTCCACATTTTCCCTTAAGCTTGAATTTTCCTGATAATTAACACATGGATTCTCTCCAACTTTCAAATGCACTTGGTAACAAAAACTTAACTTTAAAGTATTTATTAAAAGACGTTATCTGCAAAAGACGCTTGGTAGTGGGGTTTAGTTTGTCTCGGTCCAACCCAGTCATTAAAGAGGTGGATAGTTCTTCATTTTATAATGGAGATATTTTCTTTGACTAATCAGAAAGACTTGGTAGGTAGGTGAAGGAAGAGGAAGGGAAAGACATTATCCACTATTAATCAGGAGGTGTGGCAGAACCCTTCCAAGTAAAGTCCAGGATGACAACCTCGGTCACTAAATATTGAGATTTGCAGGGTTGAGGGACAAAATCAGATAGTAGGGGAACCTGCGAAAGCTGCCAGGAAGTAATTAATGCCAGTGAGATATTAAGTAGAAGATTCCAGAGCTAGTTGCCAGAATTGAGCTGGAGCAGGCCATTGAGGTACAGAGGTTAAAACCTCATTAACGTTTGCAGGACCCAGGACTAGCATATGGAAATAAGCCCTCACCACTGGTCTAGATACTTAAAAGCTACAATAAGTCAAGCAGAAAACTACAAAATAAAAGCTGTTTTATTCTCTTACCTTAACAAATACACCTTCCTAATGACTTAAAAGGCCATATTTGAATTTAAAATTCTCATACTCCTCAGAGTTCTACATTAACATGTGGACATGCAGAGATAGCTGGTCCAGGCTCCCAGCTCCCCGAAACTTCTCTGTCTCTTCTTTCCCCAGCTCAGGCCAGAAGGCAAAATGGGCTTGTACACATGCCTGGGAATAACCCAGCCCTCATATCCAAATGCCATTCATACCCTCTGTAAGTACCTACTCCTTGGCTGTCTGGGCCTACAGGTGCACACACAAGTAATATCTGCCTCAGGACAACAGACCCAGGGAAGAGGCCCACTCAGGCTTTGAAACATGGCTTGGGGCTGTTTGGACAGGGGATGCTGAGGTGCTGGGTCCCTGAAGCACAGTGTAGAAGGGGGTCATGTCTCCTTGACCCTGAGCTGTCCTTGCACTTTGGAGTGGAACACAGCTGGAGAAAGCAGAACAGGAGGGCTAGGCCTAGGGCTTAGCCCTCCTGTTCTGCCCAAATTTAATGGCAATATAAATTTTCTACCTAGCCAGAAAGCCTAGTTGAGTTAAAGGAACAGAGCATCAGGGTGGAAGGCAGACATCCCAGGTAAATCACTTGGAAGATAACCTGAAGCCAGACACCTCTACTGTTCCCCTCCAACTGGTTATGCTCAGCTATACTCCAGTTAATCTTTAGTCGCATAAGGAGTGTCACAACTTTCAGAATCCATCACTCATTTCTTATCCCCCAAAACCTGTCTCTTGCACGATTCTTACTGAGTCCTCCACCAAAAGAGTACCATTCATTGTGCTTCCTCAGTAGGGCTGAGGAAGTGCTTCTTGCCATTGAGGATATACAATGGCAAGAATTGCCTGCAGGGAGTGAAGCAATGGTCTACAAGACCAACGCCAGGTTGATAGCTGAGCGGGATCTACAGGATGCATGAGCTTTCTCTGGAGAGTGTCTGAAATTACTGGGGGAAGAACTACAAAGGCCGATCTCCCTGTCATGCAGGAAGGAGGCTCGATAAATGTCAGTTTGGCATTAAAGGGAAGGATGTGTTTAAGCATCTCAGGACAATACCAATTGTTGGAACAGCAGGAACTCCCATACACTCCTGGTGAGGGTATAAATTGGTCCAGCTGTTTTGGAAAGCAGTCTGATATTGTTTAATGAAATAGAACACACAGATTCTCTCTAACTCACCAATTACACTCCTGGTATACATACGTACACCAAGAACATGTACAGGAATGCTCATAGCAACATGACTAACAAGTATCATTCAACAAGAGATTGGATATCTAACATCATTGAACAAGAGATTGGATAAATCAATCTTGGAATAACCATCAGCAAAATACTACATAGTAGTAAAAACGAATGAACTATTGCAACATACAACATCATGGCTATATCTCACAAACATACTATTGAGTGAAAGAAGTCAGACACAAAATAATACATATTGTAACTTCAATTTATATGGAGTTCAAAAACAAGCGAAACTAAATTATATCAGCAGAGGTCAGGATAGTCATTAGCTTTTAATGAAGAGTTAGAAACAGCTGGGCATGGTGGCTCCTGCTTATAATCCTAAGGCAAAGGGGAGGGGATTACTTCAGCCCAGGAGTTTGATACTAGCCTGGGAAACATAGTGAGATCCTGCCTCTACAAAAATAAAAACAAAATAAAATAAAATAAATTAGCTGAGCATGACAGAACATGCTGTAGTCCTAGCTACTTGAGAGGCCGGGACAGGAGGATCACTTGGGGACAGGAGTTCAAGGTTACAGTGTACCAAGATCACACCACTGCACTCCAGCCTGGCCAACCGAGTGAGACTTCATTTCAAATAAATAAATAAATAAAAAGGGTTAGAAATAATTTGGGAATACAATCTCATGCAAAATAACATCATTTTTTATACGTTCTCAGTTTTGATCTTGAATTTAGCTCACTTTTTCTCATTCCTATAGTAGCAGAAAAGCAGTTGTTCAAAGAGGCAAATAATGAATCTACGTTTCTACCCAAATGAGGGTCATATGTTAGGAATGGAAACTTGGAAAATAAACACAGCAAACCATGGTGCCTTTTAAAAGTTAACATCAACACAATCAGGAAAATCTGGTGAAACCTCATAGCAAAGAAAGCTGTCTGCTTTCCCCTGGCTCTTTTCTTTTCAGGGTGTTGATTGTCTTTCCTGTTGGGTTTGATTTTACTATTAAAAATTTCAAAACACGAAACTGGATCTCTGGGCAACAGAGAACATCAACAAAACAAGAGACCAGGCTGCTTCCCCCTACACCTGCCTCCCAGTAATGTGTATTTTTCTCAAGAAACGTAACAACTTCAACTTCAACTTGAAACTAATGAAAAGCCCATCAGAAAGTCAGGATGGATTTCCTCTTTTCCTTGTGTGGAGATACACCAGCAAACAGGCTTTTCAGGAAGGAATTGCTAAGAGTGAAAAGCCGAAGGCCACTGGCCAGTGTGGGCCAGAAGAAATATGGGAGGCAGGAGACTGAAGGAGCAATTATATTATCATGGGCAAATGAATCCATCAGAGAATATCAGGGAAAGGGAGACGACAGCATTTTAAACTGCTCTAGAGAGCCGTAATCTGTCACATCGTGTTCCCCATCTGCACCTTTGCCTATAGATGTGAACATCCTTTCCTCAATATAGAAATGGAAATGGAAAGAGAAAGCAGTTTTAAGATTCTCTAGGATTTGGAGCCAGTGTGTAGCGATTGTGTAAATTTGCTGATAACTGGGCAGACAAATAAATGAAGGAGCAGTTGAGCGTTCCAGAATACAATGTATTTGGGTTTTAATTGGGTTTTAATCCTCACTCTACTGTTTAGCTCTGTGACCTCGGTTAATTAGCCTTTCAACTTACAGATGGTTTCTTCATCTGTAAAATAGGAATATTAGTACCTACCAGACAGGGTAATTATGAGAATTAAATTATGAAAAGCACTCAGTGTACATGCTGGCACATGGCATATATTCAGCGTATATTAGCTGTTTGCTAGACCATGCAATATGTAGTAGAGATCATCAATCTTTTTTTAAAGATATCAATCTTAAAAGCAAAAATAGCCAAAGCCTAAGTATGAGCAGACAGCACTGAAATTGTTTTGTAGTCAATTTGTTTGTAATACAAGCAAAGTATTCATTCAACAAGAGGAATAGTCTCCTTTAAGAATCCCTCAGCTGTCAGGCGTGGTGGCTCACTCCTGTAATCCAGCACTGTGGGAGGCCAAGGCGGGCGCATCACCTGAGGTCAGAGTTCAAGACCAGCCTGGCCAACATGATGAAACCCCATCTCTACTAAAAATACAAAATTAGCTTGGTGTGGTGGTGTGTGCCTGTAATCCCAGCTACTTGGGAGGCTGAGGTAGGAGAATTGCTTGGACCCTGGAGGCAGAGGTTACAGTGAGCCGAGATTGCACCACTATACTCCAGCCTGGGAGACAGAGTGAGACTCCATCTCAAAAAAAAAAAGAAGAAGAAGCCCTCAGCTAAGAAGCAGCTTTGAAATTCCCAAAGGCAAGGATTACAACATGCAGAGCTTAGATTAATACATCTTTTGATATTTGTTATCTATTTCTCAGAAAATAGAGAAAAATTAAGAGTGGGTGGTGAGGTGCCACAGTGAGTGTCAGAGTTAACAAAAGTGTAGAGACCAGAAAAGCCTTTTGCTGATTTGACTGAAATAAATTATTGCAAAAGTAACACAGTGGCCCTGGCTGAGATGTTTGTGAGGCCTCAACACCACCAGGGAGGAAGAGAAGCAACATATCCCCATAAGAAACGAACAGTGCAAAAGCAGAAATGCCTCCCCTTGTTCCAAATACTCACTGCATGCTTGTAATTTAGGGGCAATTCAGTAATGAGACTGAGAGGAGGGCAGAGCTGCAAGAACTTCAAAAGCAGAAGAGGATTTTTTGTGGTGGAAAAACAAAGATTGCTCCACTACCATGTATATTTAAGGAGTATTACCAAGTCATTATTTAACCATCAATTATCAATAATGTTTGAGAAGAGAAAATACAAGCTACATGGTGGCCAGTCATGAGTTGAAGTATGGTTGTTTTTGCCAATTTACATCTAGCTGAATGTACTATGCTGATTCCATCCTAGGACGTAATCTAAGATGATTACCATTACACAGGCACTAGTAGAGGAATTCAAGGGGGAGTCACTGATTTGAACTAGAGTTCATTCCCACTCCCTCAGAAAAGCAGCCTATAAAGCAGCTGTTCTCAAAGTGTGGAATGTCAGCATCCCCTGGGAACTTGATAGAAATGCAGAATCCCAACAAGGCCTGACGGAGAATGAGTGTGATGAACTGACAGAATCAGGCTTCAGAAGGTGGATAATAAGAAACTTCTGTGAGCTAAAAGAACATGTACTAACCCAATGCAAAGAAACCAAGAACCTTGAAAGCAGATTTAACGAAATGCTAACGAGAATGGATAACTTAGAGAGGAACATAAATGAATTGATGGAGCTGAAAAACACAATATGAGAACTCCG